>CM036138.1:15005960-15016496 GCA_002916485.2 Juglans nigra | reverse complement strand
TTTTCTCTATATCTAATTCGATGAAGAATTTTACTGACTATGAGATAATGATCACCCTAACAACTCTTCGAGTGTCTCCCAATGGCTAGAGGCACAATGATGTTGTAGGTGACAACCCTTAACCCCCCAGTACTATTTATAGACTTATGACCATCAAGAAATCTAGAGACTTTGTGTCCCACTATGATTAGATATAGAATTAATCTTATCTCATGGGAGTTAATCTTATGCCATTGTGACTCATCAATTAAGTGATAAGTATTGAGTTATTCTAAACTCATCAGGATATGGGTGAATAAGACATAGAGTTTAAATAAAACTTTTACATTCTCTCACTTGGCTCATACGCAAATAAAATTATATTTTCCGTTCATGGGTTTATTACATGAAATTAACCATAATGCTCAAATTCATTTCCATAAAACTTTTATAGCTCAGAATACATTACATAAGTTCTGTAATATCAATGTCAAACCAACTACCAATGTGAATCATGACGGTCTTCTGTTATATGACTAACAAATTTCCTTCTATCTACCACAACACCAGTAACATAATTCAACATGATCTTTAATTGTGACAATTAAAGCTAATATTGTAATGCCTTGGGATCCAATTCATGTCTATTGTAGACCTTATCTTGTTATCATTCATCTACACGATTTAATGTACATATAAACTAGAAAGGCAAGAAAACAGAAACAACCATAATAGATATATTTTAATGTCCAGTAACAAAATACTTAGCATATCAATGATTTCTTTAACATGTTCACATCTTGGGTATAAACATATGACCAATCTTTTCAACATGTCCTTTAAAATATAATTATTAACACACTATTATTATGGACATATTTGTTTCTGTACTTTCTCTTTAACACTTAGATATTTAAAATTTCATTAAGTACTTATCAATTAGAAAAAAATATTATGAGGAATTCTTGTAATACTTTTTTAGCGGCTTGACTATAAGTCAACAATTTCAAGTCATAAGATAAATTTCCTCAGTCAGATACCATACACTATGGTCTCAAAGCATACCACAAATTTAGTCTCTATTGCACATAAAGCAGTAAGGGATTTGGTTCATATTTCTCTATAAAATAATTCTATTAGATAGCAAAATACATAACCATAATTGTATTTTCCATTATTAGAATAATCCTACAAAATAGGATTTGAATATCTAGTTACTTTAAGAGTATCAGTTCTTCTTAAGGCAACAATATAGTCTTTAATTTCTTAGAAATAACCTTACACTCTTTTCACAATTTTTAGGTCAAACATCAAAGATTTACTTTAGCAACAATCAAGAATGTCAACTGAAAAACTGATATTCAATCTTATACAAGTTTGTGTAATTATCAGATTTATTATATCAATTATTTATAAAATTTCCTTAGCGTCCTAATCAACCTAAGGTAGAATTTAGAACAAGACTTTCCATCTCTTGCTTTCATAGAATAAAAAAATACCAATCACACCAATATTGTAGTATAACCTTGCTTACCCGCTTATTAATTCTTAGAACGTAATTTTTCTGGTCACCAAAGGCTCTTGGAAGGCTGATTTAAATTACAAAGTAAAATCACAATACCCAACTTCTCTTGCAAAACCAGCAATACATACTTTTGGATATAATTCTTTTTATAAAAATTACCTTTTCAAGCCTCTTTAAACAATTGTAGAAAATGAACAAACTCAAGTCTCAAGCTAATTTTCTATAGAGAGTGAACAATATTAACACCCACTGAGATGAAATTTGCCGCAAAATACAACATGGAATAAGTGAATAAATCTGGAGATGGAGATATCTTACCAATGATGATAAAGATTCAAACCCTTTCGATTAGTTCGAGCTTCAGAGAACTTTTCATATATGGCGGTTTCTAAGTGGAAATTTGTGGGGAGGGGGGCGGCTGGAAGAAGAAAGGGAATACAAGACAGAGAGAGGGAGTCTTGGGGAAAAGGGAAGTCGGGGGGGGAGGGCGGGGGCATTACGAGAATGTGGAATTTCTTTTTTTGAAGCGTGGGTTGGCTTGTTAACAGTAGAGAAAAAAAGAGGCCAGTTCACATAGAGTGAGGATGAATTAAATATGCATAAAAGAATATTAACATAAGCTACTGCACTTCCCTAAATTTGGGGAAGCACTGTAGCTCTTCCCTATTATAAGCATTGGATGGGGAAGCTTATGTGGGGCCTTTTTGAGTTTTTTTTTTTTTTTTTTTTTACACTTGTAAAAAAAAAAAAAAAAAAAAACAGGACCTAAATGTCAATACTCTCATTGGAGCTAGTTAATGATGAATCATGAAGTACCCCAAGGATTGTCATCCATCAGAAGCATGAAGGCAGGTTGTGGAGTTGATTGCCATAGGTTTGGTGTGCAAGAGCAAAAGCCCTTGTGCTATCCCTGTCTTGCTTACACCTAAAACAAATGGTTCTTGGAGGATGGGTAAATTAAGGAATTAGTCAGTCATATGTTGGGTAACTTTTCGAGGTTCCTTGTTGGAAATCATGTGAAGACATGGGCTTTTGTTATCCCTCAAGCTAAGTTTACTGACAATTCTGTTATTGGAACCATAGAGAAGACGTCATTAGAACCGTAGCCAATGCCACAAATGCAAACCAGCATCGGCGTTTTCAAGAGTTTTTAAGGTGTTATGGTATCTGTGCATTTGAGATGTGAAAGGTTTCCTTCAGGAACTTTTCACAAGCTCAAGTGAAGGAAGTTTGGGCCATATATGCGAAGTATTGAATAAGATTAATTAGCTCAAGTTTATGTACGGTGACTAAAGATTTGATTTTGGTCAGTATCACAAGCCGAAGAATTCAGGTCTTGTATGGAATGTGTGAGTAGTGAGTAGTTCAAACGGGCACTATTAAGTAGCAGCGTATCTATTAAATGAAAAAATATATAATAAGCATGACTTGTTTGCTGATTTCATTGTTGATACTCTTTGGAGGCTTAAGTTTTATTTGTCATATCTGTGTATATAATTTATTCACAATTTTCACTGATTTGTTTGATACAATGCAGGTCCTGAAGTTGATCGTTTGGCAGTAATGGCTGGAAAGTATAAGGTGCATTTGGTAATGGGTGTGATAGAGAGAGATGGATATACACTCTATTGTACTGTTCTATTCTTTGATTCTCAAGGTGGTTACCTGGGAAAGCACAGGAAGGTTATGCCAGCAGCATTGGAGCGTATCATCTGGGGATTTGGAGATGGATCGACAATTCAAGTTTTTAGTACTCAAATCGGAAAAATAGGAGCTGCCATTTGTTGGGAAAACAGAATGCCACTTCTAAGGACAGCCATGTATGCTAAAGGTTTGTGGCAAAGAACAATAATATGAATATTTTGTCACATTTTTCAAGCTTCTTTTTCATCATTTTTTTATATTATAGGTTGGTAACCGATAGCTGGTTTGATTGTTTATTTACGACGATGCAATTTTAGAGAGATTAATTGATATGAGGCCTGGAGCAACCGCAGAATTTCAAGAAACTATTAGCCACCTTGTTGATGCAATTACTGGCTATGCTGTGTTCGGACTGTTGTGAAAAATGATAACAATAATGAAAGTAAATGAGAAAAACAATCAATCAATCACATGATACAAATTTTACGTGGTTCGGCAACTTGCTTAAGTCCATGGAGTTGTAGAGGATTTTATTATCTTGAGGAATCACAAGGTACAGTGTTTGAGGCGAATTACTGTGCTCAATGTATGGCCACAGTATAAAAAATACATATATATATATATGGTTACATGTCGAAAAATCTTAATTTCTCACAATCTGCGATATTTGCTCGAGTAGCTTGTCGAGCGCGCATCGAGCGAACTTTCTACTGGCCGTTTGCTCGAGCGGCTCACAAGCGAACTCTCTGTCTGAACTCCGCTCGAGTGACCTGTTGAGCGAGTAATGAGCGAACTCTTTGTATCGCATCCGCTCGAGCCATTTGTGGAGCGGCTCACGAGCGAACTCTTGATAACGTCTCCGCTCGAGCGACTTGAATGCTCTGCCCGAGCGGACTGAGCGAGGCTCCACAAAACTCAACAAGGACGCACACATGAGCATTCACATATGCATGTGGTTGGGTGTGTGCATTTGTTGGATTTAACTAGATCCCAGGTGTTCAAGTACTTTGGACGTAAATATTTTTAGAACGTCACATTGTTGGGACTCAAATTTGCTGCATGCTTGGGTTGTTCAACTTTGGAGACCAACATTGTTCTGCCCAGGTCCATGCGGGCAATAGTGCAACCTTCGTTTGCCCTCTCCAATCTTGGCTTTTTTTTGGTCAAATATTAATAACTCTCAGGCTAGGTCTATCCTATTTAAGTGTATTACCAGATATATATGTTGTTAAATCATGTGCTCCAGCTCCTTGTAATTTCTTCTTAATGATTGAATGCCATCTGAAGCAATTTTTGTGGAAAATGTTGAATCTGAAAGTAGGTATTCGTACTGTATGATGTTTTTCCCTGTGGAATACATAACACTTTGTTTTCTAGGCATTGAAATATATTGTGCACCTACGGCTGATGCCAGTCCCATATGGCAATCATCAATGATCCATGTTGCCCTTGAGGGTGGATGTTTTGTTTTATCTGCCATCCAATTCTGTCGAAGGAAAGATTACCCCCCTCCTCCAGAGTATGTATTTTCAGGAACAGAGGAGGAGCTCATACCAGATTCTGTTGTCTGTGCTGGAGGCAGTGTCATTATATCGCCATCAGGGGCTGTTCTGGCAGGACCCAATTATGATGGGGAGGCACTCATCTCAGCAGATCTAGGTATGTCACTGTTGTATATGCTTTCCTCAAACTTTCCTTCTTGTGTTATTCATAAGAGTTCACACCGTCACTCAATAAATAACATTTTGGGCTCCTGATATATATATATATATATATATATATATATATATATATTCTCCAAAATAATATCTCTATTTCTTGTAAGCATGGCATCTACATGAGTTATTTTTCCCATTATAAGAAGCATATTCTCAGAAAACATTGGAGGTGAATCTTGTTCAAGTTCGTGTGCCCATAAGTGCATGCATGTGTGCAAGTTTTGTAGTTTAATATTATTTTAGGTGAAAACAATTACTTTCCAAGCAACCTGCTTTTAAAAGATGATGGTTAGTTCATCAGTGTTTGAGGAAGATGCGTGCTTTTTTTGCAGCCATTCCAATTCTTCTTTGTTTTTTCATTTAGAAAACAGTAAACCTCTGAAATATCAACCTTAGAGTTGGACGGTGCAGTGACCAATGTTGACATTATTATCCTTGGTGGAGCACGCCATCATTCATCTTAATCTTAATCTTAATGGAAGTTCTTATGGTTTAAACTTTTTCAATCTGATTTACGCAATCATACCACACCCAGACAAGTGCAGTTCTGGTTTTTTTTTTTTTTTTTTTTTTTTTTTTTTTGTGGTACAGTTAGTTGTGCAAAAGGTTAAGGTTAGCGACTTAGCGCTGATTTTAATGGATTGGTAAAAAAAAAAAAACGATGCAGATCTTGGAGAAATAGCACGGGCAAAATTTGATTTTGATGTGGTTGGACACTATTCAAAACCAGAAGTGCTAAGCTTGATTGTGAGGGACCATCCAACAAAACCGGTTACTTTCATGAAGGCGCTCACAAGTAGTTATAATGGATCACCTGCCATCAATAATAGGAAGGGCGGGCACTGATAAGGCAACCTCTTTATTACCGTTTGCAGATGTATATGTTCAATGTTTTATCTTCCACGACAGATGACATGTCTTCCTTGCAGATGGTGTAAGTTATTCTGTTGGTAAAAATAAACAAATAAGATATGGTTTTACTTCCTGTAACCTTTGCAACATGTACCACTTTTCAAAACTTAAACCCTGAACCTATTTAGTTTGGTTTTTCTTTTATTATTATTATTATTATAAGTTACTTTGGATGGAAGAATGCAACTTTGCAGCATATGCATGCTTGGATATCTTTGTCTAAATTTGGACCCATTCATGTTTGATTCAGTTCCAACGTCTCTTCATGCAATTCACATATAAATGACAACTTGTCAGAACTCAGCAGCACTCTGCCGTACACAATTTCACCATCTTTGGTAAATTTTCATGGAACAGATTCTGGTTCAGATCTGAATTGATGTTTGCTTTGGTGGAGGTTAATGACAGAGACTGTCCATGCCAGCCATAATCAGGCAGATAAAGATGTCAATCGATCTATTTCCAAAACTCATTTATGGTTGGATATTATTATGAAGATACTTGGAGAAAACATTGTGCAGTGATACGAACGTCTAAAGCGTCCAACTCATAATTATTCGCAACCCGAGTGCAGTAAAGTGTTAATACGATAACGTCAAGGTAGATGGTGTCAAATTTCGAGATGAATGATAGAAATAACCTTAGATAAGTTGAATCTAATCAAAGCTGTATTCCCATTTCCCAAATAACGGCCTACAACACAAATTTCACACTCCAAAACTCGGTATGTCAACTTCGTCTGCTCCGAATAAGCTCAAATGCCCGCCATTTATTTGACCCTTTGTTGTTTTTATCCTTATACTTTTCTCCATTGATTTGTCCACAAAACAGATGAGAAAAATATATATAAGACACTAGTAAAGTCCAGTGTGCTGATTACACCAGTATTGATTGAGTTCTTAATAAAAGCATCGCAACATTGCAATCTTGTCTTTGTATCTATCTCGCGCAATCACTTGGAAAAAATAAGAGGATAGATAATGGTGTGATGTAGCCATTGGCCATATATTTTGTCACATGTCCACACATTCAATAATGCAGGCCCACAAAATGATTGACACATGTTCATGTTCTTGTTTTAGAGGTCTTAACGATGGTGATGGAGTAGTTTGTTGTGGATTTGAATTCTAAACACTCATTGCAAGAACTTAAGAGGATTTAAAAGAGTCATGAGTTACTAATGCATATACTATAGCCATAAACTAATGTATGATACATGCATTTTATATGTTTTGAAGTTTCCATATTGTAAAGGACAGGGGTGGGCGGTAGGGCCTTGCACCCTTTCTGCCCGCCCTCCACTATTCGGCTACTTGGATCAGGTGTGGCTCTATTTGTCAGATGCGGGCGGCGAGGCATCCACCCATATATATATGAGCCCAGCGGGGGATGGGGGCGGGGCTAGGCCCAGGCCTACTAGTATAATCCCCCCGTCCATCCACTTATATATATAAATATTTATATATATATATAGACTTATAATGAAACGATGTTTATTTAGCTATCCCCAAAACAAAGTTGTTTAATTAAGCCTAATGTCCCCCCCCCCCCCTCTGCCCTCGTGTCTCAAGTCCCATATCCAAAACTCTCAGTCTCTCTCACACTCTTAGACCCCTTTGTCTCTGTCTCTCTCTTGCTTGTTGTACTCTCCTCTCAAGTCTCAGCCACTCTCATAGTCGTCGTCGCTATCCCCATCCACAGCTCAAGCTGTCTCCAAGCACTGAACCTTCTTCTCTCTCCATCTTTGTAAGTATTCCAAAACTCCAGTCTCGATTTATTTTATATTTTTGTAATGGATTGGACTATAGAATATGAGATTGTCCAATGGATTTGGAGAATGGGATTATGTTTTGTGCGCTGTGGAAGATCGGATTATGTGTACTGATTTGAATCGTTGATTGGAATTTGGGATTGATTAGGGTTTCAATTCGAAACCCTAATTTATGTTAGATTTTCTTATTGAAACTCTAAATTACGTTAGGGGCTTATACTAAATACCTAACGTAATATGATTTGGGGTTTCGATTTTGAAACCTCAAGTAATTTTAGGGTTTCACTTTTAAAACCTCATACTATTTCAAAACTGAAACCCCAATCAATTTTAATTTATATGATTGTATGATTTTAATTGTTATGTGATTTTTGCATCATGTTAGGTATTTGTGAGTTTGTGACTCCATGGATAGTGAGTCAAGTACGAATACTAGGACTAGTGTTAGCTCCCCTACCTATACCCCTACCCTTACCACTACCACTACTACTACCCCTACTCCAACCCCTACCCCTAAACACATGGGCCCACCAATGAAGAAAACCCCTTCCATTGTATGGAATTACTTCACACAATAATCTAAAAGTCAAATGTAACCATTATGGTAAAGTGTATGGATGTTATTACAAAATACAGAGTACATCCCAATTTAAAGTCCACTTAGAAGAACAAGGCAAGAAGAGTCCAATTAGACATTATTTACAAGAAAAGAGTCAATCTAGATTAGAGATTAGGCTTAAAAATATGGCGGATGGAAGTACTAGGGGAACGTTGAAGGGGTATACTATGTATGATTCGGAGGCATGCAAGAGTCACTTAACTTGTAGTCATAATAGACGAGCTACCCTTTTAGTTTGTGGAGGGTGAAGGGTTCCATGCATATTCTAAGTTCTTGGAACCTATGTTTAACATTCTTTCTTGCTACACAGTGGTGTATGATATTATTGAATTATACGATGTACAAAAAGATTTATTGAGAAACCAATTGAGGGGTCAAAGAGTTTGTCTCATGATTGATACATGGACATCGGTCCAAAACTTGAACTATAAGTCTTTGATTGCCCATTTTGTAGATTGTGATTGGCAATTATACAAAAATATTCTCAAGTTTTGTTTAATTCTCAATCACAAAGGTGAGACCATTGAGAAGGAGTTGGAGATTGCAATAAAGGAGTGGGGTTTTGAGCGGGTATTGACAGTAACGGTTGACAATATCTCTTCTAATGATATCACATTTAGGTATATTAAGAATAAGTTTAGAGAGGACAATAAGTCAATCAATGGTGGTGAGTGTTTACATGTTCAATGTGTTGCACATGTCTTCAATCTTATTATGCCTAGCAGTTTGAAAGATGTTCATGAGTCGGTTGCATGAGTTAGAAGTGCAGTGAGGCCTATGAGATGTTCACTGGCTAGGCTTGAGAAATTCATGGTGTTTGTTCGAGCTACAAGTATTGAATGCAAGAAGGGTTGTGTTTTGATGTTCGTATAAGATGGAATTCAACCTTCTTGATTTTGGTGACAACCCAACAGTATAGAAAGACCTTTGACCTCATGGGTGACGAGGATATATAATATATTAACCACTTTGAGGATGACAAGAGATTAGGGCAGCCCACTAATGATGATTGGGGTAATGTGCGGTCTTTGTAGAAGTTTTTAGACTTTCCTATGAGGTGAAATGCACCATTTTCAAGTCTTTGTACGTTACATCTAATGAATATTATCAGCTAGCTTGTCAGGTGAAAGAATAATTGAATGAAATGTGCGAGAGTGTTGATCCTAATTTGCGGATTAATGAGCATGAGGCTCAATTATGAGAAGATTTGAGTAAAATCAACATTTTCCTATATGTAGCTATTGTTTTTTATCGCAATACAAAATCGATGGTATGGTGTATGACTTGGAAAATACCAACAAGAATGTATGAGCGGATCATATTGCATCATGGAAGAAGGAAACCCTTGGTATTGCATGATGACTCATTCAGGGGTATTAATATTCCGGAACTTACACCTATCGCATCATCTCCTTTCGAAATCAGGATGGCAAAAAGGCGTAGGTATGCCGAGAGGTATGAGCATGTTTCCAAGTATTAGAAGACTTCATACAGCCAATCAAACTTGGGTAGATACTTGGCAATGGATATGCACCCGTTTACATGGAATTTTGATATATTAGGTTGGTGGAAGGTCAATGCCATCAAGTATCTCATCTTTGGAGAGATAGCCTACTGTATTTTGGCCATCCCCATTTCCACCATGGCCTCAGAGTCCGCCTTTTGTACCTGGGGAGCATATTTGATTCATTTTAGAGTTCATTATCTCATAGTAATGTGTATGCTTTGATTTGCACTCAAAATTTGATCAAATGGAAGTCAATTCATATTCCGAATGTGGTAGACTTTGAGAAGCCCAAGGAAAAGGAAGGTGATGATTAGCTTGGATCCGATAATCAGTCTAAATTCATTAGTTTGCTTTTACTTATAATATATTGTGTATATTCAATTGTTGTAGGGACTACTTTGAAAAATGAAACTACTTCTCAATCTACATTGGCCCCAATATGACTTTGATCCACCATTGTCATTGGTTTGTTAACTTTGTCTCTTAATTATTTGTAAGTTTTTACATATGTATATAATGTTTGTAATTCTAATTTTTCTCCTATTTTTGTTTTTTTAGATTTTATAATCTCACTTACCCACCCCTAATCTCAATGATCTCATCTTGATAGAATGGTCTACAACTACAAGCTTATGATCTCATAGTGTCATTATTTTGTTAGCTTTATCTCTTAATTATTTGTAGTTTTTTATATATGTATATAATATTTATATTCTAATTTTTTTCATATTTATTTTATAGGTTTTATAATCTCAGTTGCCCACCCCTAATCTAAATGATCTTATCTTAATAGAAAGATGTACAACTACAAGCTAATGATCTCATTTTTTTTTGAAGATGTATTTCGAGTTTAGAAACTTA
>CM036138.1:14963989-15000960 GCA_002916485.2 Juglans nigra | reverse complement strand
AAAATAGAGATGCGAAAGGGAGAAGGAGAAGGAGACTTTGAAGATTGTATATTTGCTGTAAGCGGGTTTTTTTCTCTATCGACCCACAGGGCAAGCACACGAAAGGCTACTAGGAAGTAAGTCAGAGAGCCTGGCAAGAGCCAACGACCCTACTCTAAAAAGAGTCAGTGGGCTTCTACAGAGTACTCGGCACATGAGCGAAATTCATCCACAAAGCAACCCACACTTAGAGAAAGCGGACGGTAGGGGCAGAGGGGATTTATCTCCATGACACCTCTCCGATGACACCCTACACTCTAGAACATGTGCATACAGGTGGGCAAGAAATAGGAAAAACCCTTAATCTCTTGAAAGTAGGCATGTAGGAACTTAACAGGGAGCTGCGCCGCATTAATGGCCACTCCCTAGACTCTATGCTGCATTAATGACGCTGACCCAGAAGCCACGCCGTATTAAAGGATTTTGATAGAACGAATAGTAGAAATGATATAGGCTCCTTAAAGCCAGGTACGAGCTATCCCCACCAAAAACCTAATTTAGAAGTCTATCCCCAGGTACGAAGAATTATCTCTGATTCCTCTAAATTTATGCACAAACTATTCAGGAGATATACTGACTTTAGCATCGGAGACTCTCCGGCCACCACTAAGGTCTCTCATTCTCTGTGTTTGCTTAAGTGTACAGGTGAAAACATGAAGACCCGAGTTGCTGGAACCCAGCCTAAAGGCGCACGAAATACGACGTTAACAATGGCGTTGTTTGACGAATCTCTATAGACTTTACGTGTCTTTCATATGCCTACAACAACCCGTTCTTAGACAACTCGGGAATAAGAAGTAGCAACATCAACAAACGTGGAAGCAAGGCTCGCCACGATAGAACAATTGGTGGGAAAGCTAACCACGAAAGTTGAAGCTCTCCGGAGAGAAAATGAGACGCTCAAGGTAGCCACCAATGGACCAAAGAATAATGCAGGACCAAGTGATTGCGAATACATGGGATCTAGAAATGTAGGAGGGGGAGGTGACAAGGAAGAAGAAAGGAAAAATATGCAGGACGAGCTGCGCAACCTCAAGGAAAAGTACGAAAAGATGGGCACGTCGTCCTCGGTAGACCAATTGGTCACCAACACAAGCCTCTCATACAACATGGAGGTGATGGACGTGTCCCTACCACCAAAGTTCTGGGTGCCCCTCATGGACATGTACGATGGGACTAGAGATCCCCTTGAACACTTAGAAACCTTCAGAACCCACATGACTCTGCATGGTTTCCCAAGAGAGGTGGCTTACAGGGCCTTCCCATTGACTTTGAGGGGATCGACAAGAGTATGGTTTGGGTCTTTGGCGCCTGGATCCATAGACAGCTTCAGGGAGTTGCTCGTTTATTCCTCACACAGCTTATAGCGAGCCGAAGAAGGAGACTCCCAGCAACATACCTCCTGATCATCAAGTAAGGGGAAGACGAGAGCCTAAAGACATACATATCTAGGTTTAACAAAAAGTGGATGACTACGGATGACCAAGACGAGAATATAACTCTAGCGGCCCTCTTGGGAGGAGTGTGGCCTCGATCCTAGTTTATGGCATAGTTGGCAAGAAGAACTCCCGCCACCATGTGAAAATTCATGGACCAAGCCGACAACTACATTAATGTCAAAGATACGCTTCAAGCCTTAACGGAGTAGAGAAGGAGAGAACTAGAATAGGTGAAGAAAAAGGCGAAGGCACCGACTAGAGACAAGGCTCGTGAGAAGTTGGAAAATGGGCCATGCGATAGCAGAGGGAAGAAGCCCCTACGAAGGCCCCGCGTCTTCGATTTAACCTAACAACGCTTGCCATCCAGAAAGAAGACCACCAACTAGCCCAAGAGGACGACTACGTCATTATTGCACTTACCACCAGTCTCTCACCTACAACACTGAAGATTGCCTTTCCCTGAAAGATGAAAGAGAGTAGGTTGGGTGGCTGAGGCAGTCTTACCCTCCCACTCGAAGGCTACAGCGGAAATGGAGGAGGAGGTGGCGAGAAAGAAGTGCGGAGAGGATCAAAAGGCCAAGAAAGGAAATGAGCCTAGGGTAGAGAATAGTTGCACAAGGAACCTAGCGCGATTGCTGGCGGAGGTGCAACCTCATTCAGGTGGAAAGAGCATGCCAGACGGGCAAGATACCAAGAGGTGTATTCGGTGGAGTGCCGCCCCCGCCAAGTACAGAAGGAACGACCCGGCCCCAATCATTTCCTTTGGAGAGGATGATGAGGAGGGGTTCCTCTATCCTCACGATGATGCCCTGGTGGTGAGTATGCTAGTCGCCAACTTCACTACTCGGAAGATCCTTATCGACAATGGCAGTTTCGCAGATATTATGTTCTGGGAAGCCTTTACATGAATGGGAATAAACTTCTCCAAACTCCAACCAGCCCCACGGCATCGAAGGGCTTCTCCAGGGACATGGTCTAGCCAGTTGGGACTATTACACTGTTCGTCTTGGCTGGCAGAGCCCCCTCGACGGTCTCTATCATGGTTGATTTCCTGGTGGTGAAGGTCCCTTCATTGTACAAAGCCATAATCGGCCAATGAGACACCGAGTGTTTGCGAGAGCTTCACTGTGAAGGAACCTTATGAATTGTAACTTACATTTCCTCAACGATGTATAAATTCTATTAATGAAAGTGTGACTTTTCAGGGATAAAATACGTCTCGCCCATCAACGCATCTCCACCAACGCAATCTCCACCGACGTAATTTCCATCAACTTAATCTCCATCAGTGTAATCTCCATCAATGTAATCTCCACCAACGTAATATCTTTCAATGCATTCTCCACCAGCGTAATCTCCATCGATGTAATCTCCATCAGTTTATCTCCATCAACGAAATCTACATCAAACGACTACTTACCTTTTTGCAATACACTAAAGGAATGAGTCACGCCAGAGGCTGTTGTATCCTTCTCGCGGTGGAGAGTGGACCAACCCTTGGCTGCCGGATACTTACCTTCCTTATGAGCGTCAACAAGCGGGAGAGGATCCAGTCCTAGACTGCCAACAACTTACCTCTCTGCGGGAGATAGATGGCGAGATGCGCCTTAAGGCCATGTCGCTCCTCCCACGTCGGAGAGCAGGTCCAGCCCCTCGGCTGCCCTACAACTTACCTCGAGCTCTACCACAATGAAGAGTGGGATCAATGTGAGCCGAATAGTGGGATCAGCGCAAGCCTGACCCAACACTTACCTTCCATGTGATGTTAACGGATGGGAGCGGGTCTAGTTCCAAACTGCCTGATTACTTACCTCTCCATGAGGACTAAAGGATGGCCTAACCTCCATCGCAAGGAGAGTGGGTCCAACTTCTTAGCTCCTTAAACAACTTACCCTACCCCCATCATGGTGAAAAGTGGACTGGTTGTTCACATGCCCGACACTTACCTCCCCGCGAGGTACCAAAGGGATGAGTCACGCAAAAGGCTGCTCTATCCTTCTTGCGGTGGATAGCAGGCCAACCCTCAGCTGCCCGACACTTACCTTCCTCGTGAGCGTCAATAAGCGGGAGCGGGTTCAGTCTCAAACTACCTGACAACTTACCTCCTCGTGGCAGATAGAGGGCAGGATGCGCCTTAAGGCCATCTAGCGCCTTCTACGATGAAGAACGAGTCCAACCCCTCGACTGCCTAACAATTTACCCGGACCTTCGCCACGACGAAGAATGGGATCAGCGCCATCTTGATCCAACACTTACCTTTCTTGTGGTATCAATGGGTGGGAACGAATCCAATCTCAAATTGCTCGACAACTTACCCCACCCCTACATGACGAAGAGCGGACCGAATTCTCATTCATCTGACAAATTGCCTCCTTAAGGGACTGAAGGGGTGGGCTTGGCCTAAGGCATCCTGACCCCTCCCCCACTGGAGAGTGGGTCTCAACCTTCAACTACCTGACACAACGTCATCTCCAACAATGGGATGCCAAATGAACAACGCCTCGAACTCCTCTCCACGATCCATCTCCAGCAAATGGAACTCCAAGCTACTAATGCCTCACACCTTCAGCAAAACAACATTGGTTTGCAAATTTTACACTTGTAGGTCGAGAATGAGTTATGGTAACTTATTTATTTTTTCCAGCGATACATTAGATGTCTCCTCAAAGGGACCAAAGGGGCGGCTTAGCCTAGGGCATCCAACCCTTTCCCCCCCAGTGGAGAGTGGGCTTAGTCCTTCAACTGCCCGGCATTATGCCATCTCCAACGATGGAACACCAAACAAATAACGCCTTAGAATTCTTTCCAAAATCCTCCTATCCAAAATGAGAAGCCGGAGCGAGATGACTCCTCGTCTACAAAGCAGGGGGGATGCCAAAGAGGAAGACTTAGCCTAAAAACATCCCAACCTCTCTCCTTACAGGATATAGGCCCGTTCTCTATGCAACCCAAAGGATACACCGATACAAGGAGGGGAGTGTTTGGCTGGCAGGGTTGCCTAAGAGTGCGCTTGAGATCAACTCCTTCCTTATCAACGCCCCACGCTTTGACGCTAGGCCAGGAGGGATTATTTACACTCTCGACACCCTCAAATTGTTTCGCCATGTGGCCGTGGTTCCAAGCATTGCGAGGCCTTCACGGACCAGTCAGTCTATGAGGTCGACGAGAAGATCAGGGTGAGCAAAGCACCATGTCATCATGGACTTGCCTAACCCTTGCTTCAACCTACGAGGCCGACAAGAAAATTAAGGTAGACAGGGCATCGTGTTCCTAAGGACTTGCCTTGCCCCTTACCTCAGCCTACAACGCCGACAAGAAAGCCTAGCAAGTATCGCATCCCCCCGGATTTGTGCAAATTTCACTTGCTATTATATATGATTCATTTAATGATTTGAGGTTGAAGTCTTCTTTGACTCTTGATTCAATAGCTATGATTCATCTGATGTGCTTGCACTAAGAACCTAAATCCAACCAATAAACAAAGAATTACCAAGTCAAAATCACAAATCATTTTCTCTTACAACGAAAAAGAAATTTTCATGGCATTAGTACAAGAAAGACACCACGCATTGATCAAGATATTGCTCCCCGTCAAAGCCTGAGACTACAATAGGATCGATGAGACTACAGACTTGCTCATATTCTGAAATTACCTAATAATTAACAGTCTTTCTTGTATCTCCTAGTACGAAAACAATTGACGCAAGGTAATATTTGCTCAAGTATGATACACGCATGCCTATTCAAGTTACAACATCATGTCAATTGTTTTTGTCAGTACTTTTGTGATTTGGTAAAAAAACGAATTAAGTACCTATCTATCGAACAAGTTTATAATTAGATATGGCAACACTACAAATCGAGCATTAATATATGTATAGGATAATATAAGATATATATATTTTGCTTAATTATTATCACCTCCATCCACTTATACGTACACTTATAAATGTATGGGATGGGAAGCCCCGAATGAGAGGAGAACTACTGTCCTTAGTCTTTACGGCCATCTGCAACGCATCCTGGTTTTAAATAATTTTTTACTGATTTTTACTCCTCAACTAAAATATTGAAGGAAAGAGTTTAGGCCTGTGCATTAAAGGCCTGGCCCGATCAATCCGAAAGGCCCGAAATAGGCCCACCCGACCAAAAACTGGTTCAACGGGTTGAATCCATTACCGGGTTTATTACCCCTAACATACGGATTGGAGGGCATGAGGATCGACCAAAGCTCGAGCATCTCTGGCCATGGTGTTGCTCGAGTAACGAGTCAAGCTTGCTGCTCTCGGAGGAAGACAAATTTCTTCAGCATGGCGCTTGGTTGTGCTGTTAGTTTGCGGAGTGTCATCACTTTACATTTTAGCAATACCCTCCAATCCGTATGCCATCACTTCCCTCCTTTCCATTTTCTTTAATTATTAAGGTATGTCTGGTTATTCTTTTGTCATCAACTCGCGTCTCATATTCACGGAAGCTTTAAACGATGCTCTCTCCTCTGCTTTTATGACCTTTATTTCTTGAGATATCATTTTCATGATCTAAACGCTTGCGCTGTGATTAGTCAGAGGTCGAACGCTATGGAACGATTGGTCTCTAGTAATATCTGCAGAACTGAGTGTATGACGGAATGAACGAGGAAGAGCAGCACTATTTCGACCCGTCCCGAATTTTAAGGGTCGGTTCGGCGCCGGGGGGCGGTGGGGTGTTAAAAAAAATTAAAACTGCCTTAACTTATTTAATATATTTCAATTAAAAAGTTAGACTCGTCTTATTTTTTTAAAAAATACATATCTTAATAAAATATTATTATTTACAACTTAACTCAATTTAATTTATCTCAATATCTAATTATATAATTAATTAATTTATTTTTTTAGTGGCACTACTGTTTTACAAAGCCAATTATTTAGGACAGGACTTAGCATTACTTTTATCATTATTGGAAGGGTAACGACAAATGAACGTGAATGATCAGACTTGGAATTTTCAACATCTAGTTGCCTTTTCCAATTCTTAATGCATTTTTTCCTCTCCTTTTAGTCGGTTTCTCATATTTATCCTCTCGTGATTTATCTCCTTTTCCAATAATCAAAACGACATTAAAAGTAAAAAATTTGTAATAAAAATTTGGTTGACTGCGGTCTTGCGAGGACTTCCGAAGCCTTGCCAAACTTGACTCCGATTATTTTTCACCCTCCAATTCCGATTTCGATTCCAAGCTTTAAATTTTCCATTCCGTCAAAGTCGGAGCTCCCACCCCAAATTCAAACAAGGACTTAGTGCACTGTATCCTATAAAGTTCGCTTAGAAAATATAGTCCTTACACGCTCGACATAAAATGTGTAGACCTTGTCTACAGTATACAGAAGGTGCTTATGATTTTCACATGAATTTTTAACATCGTGCACATCGGGGCTTGAAATACTAAAGTCATGCAGAAACAGGTGTACTTTTCTCATTCATCTTTCTCTGATCAAAGTTAGATTAAAAAAAAAAAATGAGCGGGGCTATTCTTTCGCGACCCTTACATCTTACCACTTGTTGAAAGTTTTTTTTTTTAATTTTTAATTTTTTTATCATTTTAAAATATTTTTAAAAATTATAAAAAAAATAGCAATACACTAATAATTATTTTTTTAACTATTAAGTAAATAAAAACAAATTAAAATAGATAAAGTGTTAAAATAAAAGAATAAATAAAGTGGATAAAGTAATATTTTTCTAAAAAAATAATCAGATATACGAGATGAGTAGGTAAAGTGAAAGGGGACTGTCTTTGGCTTCAGAGAGGTTCGGAGGAGAAAATATTTTATGGTACTGAGAGCACCGGTACTCATCACCTCATTCGATATCTTTAACCACGCACGGTACTTCATCACTCATATTAAGTATTTAAAAAATGATAGGTTCCTACTACCTATTTATTATTTTTTTTGTATTTAATTTTTTTTAATTTTTTAATTTTACTTAATGAATAAAGAAGTGACTATAAGTAAATTTATATATTTTTTTAATTTTTTTAATGATTAAGAATATTAAAAAAATACTTTAAAAAATGATAAAAAAATCAATTCATTATAAATAATAAATGAATAGTAATTCTATTATTATTCTGATTATTTTGTTTCAGAATTTCAGCAAAGGTGTACGGATTTTTCATATTCTTTTTTGTTTTTTTTTTAAATATATTTTTCGTATTCTTGGAAACAAAATTACAAATGGAATGCTCTCTCATCATGCAATACCAAAACCAACCTTACCGATACATAAAAAAAGAAAAAAAGGAACGTAATCGTACAAGTGCATTGCTTATGACGTTATTCCTCAATCACGCCGATATGGGCGATAAACGCATTAATTGTTGTGAAATAATTTGTACACGTTAAGGTTTGTTTGTTTTTTGAGATGAGATGAGATGCGTTGAGATTAAAATTAAAAAATTAAATAAAATATTATTAGAATATATTTTTTAATATTATTTTTATTTTGAGATTTGAAAAAGTTGAATTATTTATTTTATTTTGTGTGAAGATTTGAAAAAATTGTAATAATGAGATGAGATAAGATGAGATGAGATATTTCTTGAAAACAAACGAGACCTAAGTTGTGCACAAATTTTAATAAAAAAGTGAATCTAATCTTTAGAGAATGTTAAATTTTTTTTTTAAGTAATTTTTTTTTTTAAACAATGCATGAGACTTATCTATTTGAAACTTATATATAATATTACTCTTAATTATTCGTCTCTATTATCAAATATTGGTGCTTTGAAGTTGAAACGTTACAGTAAACAAAAATCTTTATCAAAAACTGAATCTCACTTTTAAAGAATGTTAAAAAACTATTTTTTATGGAGAGATTTTTTTTTATAAAAGACATGTATGAGATTTATCTATTTAAAATTTATACTTAATATTATTCCTAGTTGTTGGTCTCTATAAGATATTGGTGCATGCTTTGAGGTTGAAACGGTACAATGTTGTAATACACTTTGTTGTGGCTGGAGTGGATGTAATAAATTTATCGGCCTGGCTCAATGCTCATGAAGAATCGAACGACGATGGAGCGGAGGGAATTTAAGTGGGCAAGAAACTCCTGATAAATGACTCTTTTGGGATGCTAGAGGTATCTCATATCCTTTATAATAAGATTTTTCCTAATATTATTAGAGTAATACTTTATAAAAAAAATAAAGTATTTTTTTTTTTCATATTTTCGTTCCATTATATAAAATATTGTATTAATATGCATCCTTAAATTATTTTTATTTTTTTAAAAAATTAAGAGTAAAAGTTGATGGCTAATTCCATTAATATATATCATTAGATACATTATTAGTTGGAAGCTGGGTAATGACAAATGAACGTGTATGACCAGAGACTTGGAATTTTCAACTTCTAATTGCCCGCAGTGCTTGTATGTTACAGATACATGAGAAGCAACGCAAATTTCCAGATTGGTATCTTTAACGTACAGCGCAAGTCCAATATCCTTCCTATTCTCCATAAAACCTAATCATATTGGTTCCTTGATTTGCAGGCCGAAAAGAGAGGCACAACGAAGATCATGTGTTATTCAGATCGATTTTTATTTCTCGGTATCCTTCTGATCATACTTCCTGTTGCTCCCACGCGGGCTCAGTCCAGATGCTCTCAAACTGGTAACTACACCAGCAACAGTACCTACAGGGCAACAGTACCTACACGAAGATCGATTACGGATTTTACAATTTCACCGCCGGAGAAAATTCCGACAAAGTGAACGCGATTGCACTTTGTAGAGGAGACGTTACGCCGGATGTATGCCGTAGTTGTATCAATTCCACAAGTCAAGAACTCTTAAGGTCTTGTCCCAACCAGAAGGAGGCAATCAATTGGTCCGGTGAATGTAATGTCCGATACTCAAACAAATCTATATTTGGCGTTATGGAACAGCAGCCTATGATTGCTTTTTATAACGTAGCAGACGCATCCGACATAGAAGGGTTCAACAACGTGCTAAGTCCCCAGCTAGATAGGCTAAGAAATAGCGCTGCAAATGGAAATTCTACTCGCAAGTTCGCTCTGGGAAGCGAGAAAGCCCCAAACTTCCAAACAATCTATTCACTTTTGCAGTGTACTCCTGATTTGAACTCGCTGAACTGCAGCAACTGCCTGCAATCGATGGTTGTATATGCATCACTATGTTGTAATGGAAAGCAGGGAGGAGTATTCGCAATACCAAGTTGTTATTTAAGGTATGAGACATACCCTTTCTATGACCCTGCAGCTGAGTCACCACCTCCGTCGCCTCCGCCACCGCCAATAGCGCAGCCAGTTCCCCCACCACTACAACTGCTTCCACCCACACAAGGTACGTATGGTAAGAGGCATTTCGTTCTGCTTTGGTTCTACAACGTATATAAATCCTACTGTGCCAACGTTTTATCATTTATGGACCGTAAAGGGATTTTGAGAGAAGAATATTACATATAAATTAGAATTTCGATTGGCGATTAGACAATTATTTTTTGTAATCGTGGTTATATATCATTAACTTTATCATATTCACCTCCCGAAATGAGCTATCTTTATGCAGCACTAGTACTGTATTTCTTGTCTAAATAAACTTTATTCCACAAAGAGAGGAAGGCATTCCGGGTTTTCCATGCACTCACAAAATTGGAGGAAGGTCACACTCAACTCTTCTTTCGGTTCTTTGTGAGAGGTCCACCATGAAGAAAACGAATGGTCCCCTGGGCGGTGCCGTCTCGGCGTCTCCCCAGCTGAAATTTTGAAACTACCTTTCAAGTCTGTACCCTCTAAACACGTTAGGAACTAAATCCCTGAAGTGACCTCTTATAAAGTGCCTCCGGCATGCAGAGATGCCGTCTGGTACTCCATGTTTGATCCAGTTTATTTCCATATCTATATTTTTAGAATATAAAATTATATAAATCAGTTCATCGCTTTTTATTAATGTATCCTTTCAAATTTCAAATGATATTAACGTATAAATTAATTTTAAAATTCATTTCTAACTCCACATCTCATCCGACTAAAATGAAAAACATTATATATATAATTTTTACTTTACAAGTCTCGTAAGTCCTTTAAAAAAGGGTAGAACTCAAATGAAAAAGTTTTTTTATAGGGTCATTAGTCTTTTTTTTTTTTTTTTTTTTTTTTTTTTTTTTGTTTTTATATATATAGGATTTGCATGAAATTTACACACCTTAAACCTATATTTAACATTAGTATTTAAAGTAAGTATTCAACGCATTGAATTAATAAATTAAATAAGAGTTTGATAAAAAAGTGAGAAAAGTGTTAAAATATTAATTAAATAACTAAGCTTCTTTTCCCACCGACTCAATTATTAGTGACATTTATTTATTTTCAGTGAAAACCATAAATAATAACACAAAGTACTTCAGAAATGAAATGCAAGAATCCATAGTTGTTTTTGGTCCTCAACTACTCGCATATTAATTAACTTCTTGTAGTTTAAAAATTAGTTAGGGTGGTGTCGAAACTATGCAGGCCGGTGAAGATCATAATGTTAATTTTCATGATTAACGTATACACACACTCACACTCGGCCTGTACATTAATGCTTCTAGTTCCAAATTTTATAAAACAAAATTCTATAAAGCCAAGTGCTCATGTAACACCAATTTTGTCTGAAAATGTCAAAATCGAATCAAGTAGTACTGCTTGTCATCATTATAGTTTCACAAAAGCAAATGAGAGCTAGGGGCTTCAAATTTAACCAACAAATTCCAACTCATTCATGCATACGTGCAAATAGATGTGAAAGCTCTAAGTTTAAGCCATTGCATAGGCAGTCTTTAAAAGCCTGTTACATAAGATAGTGAAGTAGATATATACATTATCACCTCTCTTCATAGTGACATGATTTTTGTACAGCAAAAGACCCTTATGCGATCAACATCGATCCTTACTTATAGTTTTGAAATAGGTAAACCTACAATTGTGACAAAACTCACGTTAACAATTGAGAAATTAGTTCCCCGACTATGATTTTCGTTGTGTCAGAAAGGTTATATTACCCAAGGCATTGGACTTGACAATGCTTGGAGATGCAAATGGAGGTGGCACATTCGGATTGAGGGTTGATTAGGGTTAGAGTTTCGAGATTTTGGGTTGAGTTAGGTTTCGGGATATTGAGTTAGGGTTAGGGTTTTGGGATTTAAGGTTAGGCTTAGGGTTAAGGTTTCAGAAGAGGGCTTCGTGGCTCGGAAGATGTGGGGAAGACGAGGGAGAGGCAGAGATTCGTCGTCTTCGTGTGGGTCCTCAGAGATTCGTCGCTTGGGTAAGACTTTTGGCTTCAGTTTTTGCTTTCGTGGATGACGAAGGGGAGATTTCGTGGAAGGCGAAGGGGAGACTAGTGGGAAGCAGAGGGTCTTCGCCGCTCGGGGAAGACGAAGGGTCGATTTCGTAGGGAGGCTGGAGTGATGAAGATGACGGTAGAGAGATGAGTGTTGAAGACGAATGGAGGCAGGAGTGCTAGAGATGATTTTGTAGGGAGGCTGGAGTGCTGAAGAAGAATGGAGGGAGACGAGTTCGGGGGTAAAAAAACAGTGAAGAAAAATATGAAACATTTCATTTTCCACGAGGGCAATGGTTCCCCCGCAGTTCTCCCTCTCGGTTGCATATAGTGTTTTTCAATTTTATTTACACCTAACATTAGATATCTAATTCAAAATCAGTCTATTTTAAACGAATTTTTAGTTTCGTTTTGATAAAAGCAGAACTCTGGTGTCTGCAGGGAAGAAAAGTAACTCATCAAGAACTACAATTGCTATAGTGGTGTCGGTTTTTGTTTCTGCTGTACTAATCTTCTGCATGTCATGTTTCTACCTCTTCTATTTAAGAGTGAAGAAGCCAAGGGAGAAACTTGAAAGTAAGTTCAGTATTTGTTTATTTTACATTGTTGCTATCATTTCTACAAGTAGCAGGGAAAATTTAGATATCTAGACACCTTGCTAGCTGCATGCCTTTGACGTGATGCATCTCTAGAGAAGATCTTCTCTAAGTTAATTGCATTTCTTTAAATAATTGCATAAATTTTCTTCTGACGATGCATTAATCTAATTCATATTGTTCTTACGTGAAGGCGTGGATGAAATTAGTAGTGCCGATCCCTTGCAATTTGACATCGGGACAATTAAAGTTGCTACAGACAACTTTTCTACTGCAAACAAGCTTGGACAAGGTGGATTTGGTATTGTTTACAAGGTAATGAGACCCGATCGAGTCGTAAATTATGTCATTTTACTCGTCATAGTTAGCTAAATCTAATATCATGAATGTTGAGGTTATATATGCTAAATTTTGGTATATTCATATCTTTCAGGGTGAGCTTCCAAATGGACATGAAATAGCTGTGAAGAGGTTGTCCAAGGCTTCTCAACAAGGAGATCTAGAATTTAAGAATGAGGTCGAGTTAGTGGCAACGCTTCAACACAGAAATTTGGTAAGGCTCCTAGGATTCTGTTTGGAAGGAAAGGAAAGACTTCTAGTCTATGAGTTTGTACCTAATGCAAGCCTTGAAAAGTTCATATTTGGTATGTTTGCCATTCCTCTCAAATCCCAAATTCTATTCATAGTAATTACATTTTCCTGTCTTACACGTATATTGCTTCAACATGTAATTCACAGTACATTTGCATGAATATGCAGATCCAAACAAGAGTGCACTAATGAATTGGGAAATGCGTAACAAAATTATAGAAGGCATAGCACGAGGACTTCTTTACCTTCACGAAGATTCGCGACTTCATATTATTCATCGTGATCTCAAGGCTAGCAACATTTTGTTAGATGCAGATATGAATCCAAAGATTTCAGACTTCGGCACGGCAAGATTGTTTGTACCAGATCAAACTCAAGGCAATACGAGCAAAATTGTGGGGACCTTGTAAGTGACACCTACAGTTTGTGCTATAGAAACAAACATGAGCAAGGAGGTCCTTTAAACCATCTCAAATAAATAAGATGCAATTAAGTTCGTAAAATAGTACAAGTACCAAAAGCTATGATGTCATTCAAATCAAACTAATATTTCTTATAATTTTCACCTGCAGCGGATACATGCCTCCGGAATATGTAATGTGCGGACAATTTTCAGTAAAATCTGATGTGTTTAGTTTTGGCGTGTTAGTTCTGGAGATAGTGAGCGGTAAAAAAAATAACTCAAGTTTTCAAGGAGAGAATGAAGCTGGCGGCCTTCTAAGTTATGTAAGTGCAAATATTTTCTTTTTTATATATGCATTTCCTTTTTATCTCAAAGTCTGACCATATGGTAAGTCATATGATGTTGAAAAAATAAATGAATGTTCTGTGCTTATTATCGTGTCTCCCAATGTAACCATCCTATAGGCATGGAAAAATTGGAGGGAGGGGACAACCTCAAATCTTGTAGATGCCACATTAAAGGCCAGGTCAACAACTCAAATAATGAGATGCATCCACATTGGATTATTATGTGTTCAAGAAAATGTGGCTGACCGACCAACCATGGCTACTGTTGTCCTCATGTTTAATAGTCACTCTGTTACTCTACCAGTACCCTCGAGACCTGCATTTCTTATGCACAGCGCTAGATCAAATGTGTCGTCCCAATTGGAGAACGGTGTTGGGGTAAGAAGACCAGATACGCAACGAAGTAGATCTATCGAAGCCTCAATAAATGAAGCGTCAATATCTGAGCCATATGGTCGCTAACTTTAAATGGAACCTAGTGGGAATGCAATTCTATAGGTTCAAGATTCCCATCCCCCACCCCTTGTTTTTTAATTTCTTAAGCAACTTCTCTATAAATGAAGATGGTGCATTGGTGTGTACTTAGGCAACAAAAATATATATGGTGTCATTTTCTTCATCCCAAATGTTTGGACGTGATTAAACTTTAAATAATTAATTTTCCCTGCTATAAATGTTGTGATTAATTCCCTCCCCCAATCAAGGAAGCTCATTTGTGATTATTTTCTCAATTTTCTTTTCTAGTAAATTTGTTAATTAAAAAATTTGTTATTTTTTCTTGTAAGAAATACTAAATCAGAATGTACACGGCAGAAGTGATATTACCTCTTTGGTAAATCGTAGATCTAGTACGGTTGTTCTACGGATTTTCTAACTTCGTTGTTCGTCCACGATCTTCATCTCGATGGTGGAGTGTGCTACATAGTAATACCAGAGCAACACTCACACGTTCCACAGTCTAGATGCCGTGACTAGAGATAACTATTTGAGAGAGAGAGCTTGTTTTTCCAAGTGTATCATCCAAAGAAGGGGTCTCTCTTGTGTAACCTCCTGGTTGGCCATTAAGGACCAGCCATCAAGCCTCATGAAGTGGCTTAAGATCCACTTCATAACCCCCAAGAGGAGGTGAAAGGGTGCCCACTATGGGTGCCCATTTCTTACATCTCTCACTCATACATAGTGGGCAAGACCTTAGGTCTGCATTCCTCAATATGATCTCAATTTTGTTCATACTAGCAAATAGGCCATGCGACCATCGAGCACAACTGTAAAAGAAAAATGGGAGCACTATACCAAATCTCTTCTAGAGAAGACCAGCATAGCGACATCCTTAAAAGTGTCTCGTTATGCCCTGACTCATTTGGTCACATTAGATTAAGCATCCATAATCCCTCACAAGTCCAAATGACTCAAAGCAGTGCTCAATCTCCATAAAAACATGATGTACTCACAGCTATATTGCAACTCCCAAGAAGCAACATAACTTGCCTGCAATGAGTACACACCATTATCGAGATGTTACCAAATAGTCTTCCCTTCACACTCATGTCATTAAGTTTCAGTCTAGTCGTTTTCCCAGTAATGCCTTTTTAGACCGCATCATTCATGGCCATAGATAACATGCCAAAGTAGCAGACACTGAAACATCAACCTCGTGACATAGTCAAAGGTCTCCTAAGGGTATAAATAAATTAAGGTCATTAATTATGTCCAACAGGACTCACATGGTGAGCAAGTAGAGAACTATTCACTCACCTCTACTGTTGGTCGCAAAAGCACATGTAGTATGAAATACATGTTACAGTGGAGTTCTCTTTCTAAAGAAAGAGCGTATATCTAATCTCAATTTACTGTACAGATCTTAGTCTAGTCGCTATCTCAGCGTCTAACCCGAATCCCTCCATTTCCTAGCTATCCAAAGCATCAAAGAGGGTCTCGCATCTGGCTAAACCACAAGCTACATGGATTATGGGTTACCATGCACGATCTTGAGACCTCATCTTAGCTCCCACTAAGGTGATATATCTTTTGTGTTTTACAACTTATCCATCTCCGAACAAGTACCGAGTAACACATTGTGTTATCTTTGCTCACTACCTCTTTGTAACGCCAAAGGTGATCGCTCATGTGAGTGAGTCGATCTAAGCCTATCAATATACCATTTTCACCATAACTCCTAAATTTATGGTGAATGTGTGTGCTTACTAAAGAATGCTTCCAATTATGCCACATGATCACAGAACACATCAGTATCATGTGCATGAAGAGCAATACCGTGAGGTACAGATAAATCACATGGTGAACAACAAGTTATTAAACCACAACTCTCAAGTGGTATTTAATGATTATTTCTCTCCATGCGTATTCTAATATGTAGTAACTTTCCAAAACATGCTCCTACCAAGAGACTTAGCTTTTACATGTAAAAGTCTTTTGCACAACCATAAAGTCAGCGATGACTCATCGCAAATCTCATTTAGGTCAGACTCACAATATAAGCCGTAGGTTCTAGTCAGCAAGTCTAGCTGCGATTTTTAAGAATCTACAAGGTGGCCACAAATGTTATTCAGCAAACTTAATACGCAATTTCAAGGTTTCATATAAATCTCTTGTACTCAACAAAAGCATGTGAGATAACCATTATTTATTTTTCATTAAGGGTAAAGCGATTTGGGCCTTTGCCCCCAAAGATAATCATAATAGTCTAATCATTACTTTTAACGACAATCGCATCATAAACTCACTTAACCAAGTAAGCCATATTTACCCTCTAACAAAATCTTAACCTCTAATTGCCATGAGCAAACCATAATGAAACACCAAACAGTATAGGCAAAACTATCTTTAGTATTTTTCATCTCATTAATTGTTTATAGATTTTGAACAAGAGCTCCTAGAAACTGTTTTTCTTATAAACAGTCTCACAAGACATGAAACCTAAGCTACTTTTCACAAACTCATGTCTATCACCTCGTAGTATGGAAAATCTCTTATTAGGTGAGAAATAATTATCTAAGATAACCAGTTCGCAATATCTATTATGATGACACTTTTCTAATATTGTCAACAGCGTTCAAAGAACCCCATTTTTTTCAATAAGTCGTTTAATAAAAAATAACGACTAGGTACATTGGGTATCTTTGAATAGATGGTTTGTTTAGGCCGTATGTAAATAGTACCAGTAGCATTCATTCGCTTTCTGTACCAAAATAGTACTAGCAACAATCATGCGCTCAAAGTACTTCATGCCTAAACATCACAAAAGCTAACCATTTAATTCTCCTATGAGAATCACCTTCAAGAAAAGTTTTAATAAATATGCGATCAATAGCTTTCTAAATGCAACTCAATTAGTGTCAAGAGATGGATCTATACCTCTATCAACCTCAATTTTCCTTTGTCAATTAGATCAACAACCCCACGTTGGATCATATAAGTAAAGCGAATCTAAGATTCTATGTTGGGATTCCTACTATATGAATTCAATACTTTTAGCGGAGCCATATGACAAATATTGTCTTCTAGTCTTTAAACGATGAGACAATACTGATATAAAGCTACCACGATATTTATGAGAATCCTTATATTCTATAACTTTTGAGAGTCACTATCATTAATGGTACACTTTAACTCAAAGGTATACTCCCATTAGTTGTTGAATTACTCCAACTATTTTCAGCGATTTTTTAAAAATTTGAAAAAAATTAAGGTTAAGGTAATATGGAATGAAATGTAATGAAAACGTTCTTTCTAAAAAAATAAGTGTTGCAAAAATTCATAATTCCCCACCCTCACCGAAAATACGAGTAATTTTCTTGAGTTCACCAAAAAATGATTAACCTTAGATCCTCTCAATAGAATTCACGTTTGCACAAAATAGTCACTCAGCCTTTCTCAAAAGCGAATGAACTAGATCTAAGGACGACAAATCAAAATTAAGGCTGCAACCCCATATTACATCAACCCAAGTGTGATGTAACAATTGTTTTGCGTCATAATTTATTTATAACACCATTCTCGAGTCTACTACTAATGTTCTAAGAGTACAAGTTCTAAATAAATAAGTCTCACGTAAATTTTTATTAAAAAAAAAAGGTAGACTTCACCTTAAAAAAATATTCAAAAAATATTCTTTATTAATGAGACTCACTTTTTTATAAATGAATTGTGTGAGACTTGTCGATTTAGAGCTTGTACCTAACATTATTTTAAATATATTAAGGCTTCATTCTGTCATATACATGAGATGAGATGAAAGTACTTGAATCTAAAATTATAAAAATATTACATAAGTTTGATGGAAGATCTTTTTATAAAATTAAATTTATTTTTAATTAAATTACATGATTATGTTTATTGATTGAATTTATTTTTTTTAGATTATGCAAGAATGTCATGTTCTAAAATTTTTAATCCAGATTCAAAGAACAAAATGAAAAAAAAAATAGTTATTTAGAAAAGTACAAGTAATAAAAGAAGTGTAAATATATCATTATCCTTGTTAGAGTAATACTTTATAACGTATTTTTGTCTTATTTTTATTTCATTATATAAAATATTATATTTTTATCACCTTTAAATTATTTTTATTTAAAAAGACTTTAGATTAAAATTTGATGGCTAATACCATTAATATATCATTAGATACATTATTAGTTGGAAGGGTAATGACCAATGAACGTGTTGACTAGAGACTTGGAATTTTCTACATCTAAATTTCTAATTTTCAACATCTAAATTTCTAATTGCCCGCAGGCTTCATGTTATGTATCCTTGAAAGTTCGCTTAGAAAATATCGTCCCTACACGCACGACATAAAAGGTGTAGGCCTTGTCTACAGTAGAGAGACGGTGCTTATGATTTTCACATGACTGATTGGAATTTTCTACGTCGTGCACTTTGGGGCTTGAAAAACTATTGAAAGGGGTTCTCCACAAAAAAGTTATTGCATATTGCTTCCTTTGCTTTATTGCATAGCCCATAATAGGGGTTCTCCGCATCTTATTATAAAAAGAAGAGTTATAAAAAGAATGTTGACTCGTATCTCTGAACAGAATTAGGGTACGTTTGGTTACCAAACTCACCTCAACTCATTTCAATTCATCATTATAACTTTTTTAAATTTCAATACAAAATATAGTAAATAATTCAATTTTTTTAATTTTCAAAATAATAATAATATTAAAAATAATATTCTAATAATATTTTATCATCACAACTCAACTCAACTCAACTCACTTCAACATCCAAACTAAAAGTCTATTTGGTCAAATTTATCTTTAAAATTTAGTTAATATTATATTTTTTTATATTTATCTATTCTATTTAAATTTAATCTCCACATTAAATTAATTATTTACTCGCTATATAATAATAAAATATTATTAATTTAAGAATTTTTGTATTTAATTTATTTGTATCACATTTTAATATTCTACTAATTTAATATTAATAATAATTATATTCTAATTAAATTAAATTAATATTTATTACATTTATTAAATATTAAATTAACATTAAATATTAATATTAATTTAATTAGAATATAATAATAATTATTATTATTAATATTTATCACATTTATTAAATATTAAATTAATATTAAATATTAATATTAATAATAATTATATTATAATTAACTTATCATTATAATTAACTTAATAATTAATATTCTAATTAATATTAACTAACTAATTTATTTTTATCACATTTTATATTTAATAATAATAAATCAAACCAAATTTCTTAGATAGAAAAAATACCTACATATTTTGTGAGAGGAGTGAGAATTGAATATTTTAATATTTGGCTAACCTACTGTTCACCTACAAATTTAGAAAATCACTGTAGCACAAGTCTAAAATTTTATAGAGATGCCCAATCTAATGTGGTGATTTTTTGACACATATTGGCTAAAGTTTAGTTATTATTAAACTTTGGCCAAGTCAATAAAGATGTTCTTAGATCTCTACTGATCGTGCTTGACTCGATTAATTCTCTAAAATACATGTCTTTTTGTCTTTTTTTCTTTTTTTTCTTTTTTTTTTCCCAGATAAGTAGTTTTAGTTTCAAGTTAGAGACTTGACTTATCATATATTAGGCCTGTGAAATTTTTGGGCACTATTTTTGTGGTTGAATAATATTAGATACAGTTATGTAAGTTTCATATTTTTTTAAAAAAATAGTAGTGTTCATAATTAAAAAAGTAATTTTTTTCATGTGAATTTTATTGCGAAATGAGTGTGTGATGTTTACACACTCTATATTGCATGATGTTTAGACACTCTATATTTCAAATATCATTTCTCATGAAATAAATTGTCAAAGCTATTATCAAATAGTTATAATATGTATATTTTATTAAAATATAATAATTGAGACCCCATTTGGATAGTGTTTCATCTCATCATTATAATTTTTTTTTAAATTCTCACACAAAATATAATAAATAATTCAGTATTTTTAATTCTCAAAATAATAATAATATTAAAAAATAATATTCTAATAATATTTTATTAAATTTTTATTTCAAGTCATCTAATCTCAAACACACTATCTAAACAGTTTAAATACAGTTAACATAGTGTATAGAAATAAATAAAAAATTTAATTTTACATATATTGACACGCGAGATCATTGATAGTAAAGGTGATTATTTATATCCTCGTGTTTGTAATTTGTACATAAACTACCTAAATTTGTAGAACAAGTGCGAAGTTATACGAACGACAGGCTGCCCCCCTCACATGAATCGAAGCATATATACAATAATACAGAACTGAAGAACATGGGAGGCACATCACATGTTGGCAGGCAGGCCCTAGTTGTCTAGTACGTCCTAGCTAGCTGCATCATTTCAAGCCATTTAACCCTCCCAACCATACCATCTGCATAATTCATCCAAAAAAACAATTAATTTGTCTACAATTTTACCTTCATTTATTACTTGTAAAGCTAATTTTATTCTTTAAACCAAAAAGCAACCATTTTCACCGCACTTTTTACACAAAACCTCAAAAGTAAAAGCAAAAGCAGATTGGATGGAATGGGTCACTTCCAAATTTCAATTCTAGTTTTTGAATTTTTTGTTTTACCTTAAAATTTGATTCTCTATGATAGGCTATAAATTAATCGTTCACTTTAAAAAAAATAAAAAATCCTTGGAGAATGGTTTGAATGGTCTCTGCAATCGTGTGGTGTGGACCTCCTAATGATGTAAAATGGATCATATATCTCACTGCTCGAAACGGTGGAAGGCAGTGGAGGCCCTTGACTTGAGGGAATAATGGCTTCCTTCTTCTTTTCAATTTTCTCTTTCTTTGTTTTTTTAAATCTTCACTGGCGGAAAATAAAAAGTCAGTTTTTGTTTTTGGTTATTACGTTAACAGACGAATCCACACAGGCGGTATTCCATGTAGTATTACTGAAAAAACTGGTTCCAACGTTTTTTTCATAAATGTATCATTAAAATAAAACAACAAATACTAAAACTGTAAACTTAATATAAGATTTGATATAACATAAAATTAATCTTATAAATCTTAATATACAATTTGATTATGATATAACATAAATTAATCTTATAATTTATAATATAACATTTAAATTTTGTTATAACGCATAAAATGATTAATATGGGTTAATCATTTTCTAAAATTTTGTTAGACACTACAACAAATTTGAGATTTTGGGACGAAATTATTTAGGGACGAAATTTTTTTCATCCCTAAAAGTCATTTTTTGAGACGAAATTTAAATTTCATCCCAAAAAATCGATGAATTTAGAAAATCGTTCGAACGTCAAAATAACCGTTCGAACAGTATTTTCTGTGACGAATTAAATCGTCTCAAAAAAATTTTTCTGTTCGAAAGTGAAAAAATACGTTCGAACAGTAAAATTTGGCGGATAATTACTTTAATATGGCGGGAAAAGTTCAAAAACGTTCGAACGAGAATTTGTTGTGTTCGAACGGAAAATATTTGGTGGTAAATCCTGGTGGGAAGGTTTCTAAACCGTTCGAACGGAATATATTTAGTTAGAACATATTCAAGCACCACATTTATACATTCGAAGGTATAATATTAATCTCGGTACGAAACTCAAAATATAAAAAATATATATCATATATACAAATTCATTAATTAATTTTATGTAATTAATTTTAAAATATTTTAATAATTTCTTTTACGTTAAATAAGATTTTTAGTTAAATAAATATTATCAACCACATATATATTAATCAACCAAATAAAGCAAATTATCAAAATGCCATATATATTGTTCATAATTACAACAAAAGAAAATATAAATAAAAGATAAAAACTATTGTGATGCGAGGTCTCTACACACATCCTCGACTGTAGCTAATTGTGTCTCTACCTGTGTCAGTCGAGTACTAACTGTGACCTGAGTTGCATTATTGGCATTAATCACTGTACGTAACTCATTAACCTCTGTACGTAACCCAGAGACGGTAGCCATAATCTCTGTACGCAACTCAGACATGGCAGTATGCACTGCAATATGCACTGCATCAATCACGGCTGATGTGTGTACGCTGATCTCAGCACGCAATATGTCAGCCATCTCCTCGCAAATATATGTGCGTGATGTCTCAGCCTGTGTAGATGTCTCACCAGCCGATACTCCAGTATCTCCCGGCTGCGCATCTCTCTGAATCTCAGCCCTGTCAGGAACAGCCCCACGAAAACGAAATCTAGAGTGTCCCGTGCTCCGTGATAGGGTGGTACTGTTGATCGGTGCCATCGGAAATCGGGAACGCTCGGCAGGTTCAGACACAACCCCGGCATGTAGCAAAAATCGAGTGATGAGGATCCCAAACGGAAGTATATCTGTCGTAATGAACCGTGCCTCTGATCGGATTCTCTCAAATATATAACCAACGAGGTCGATCGGGATGCCACGAGCGACCCGTATCATAAATCTCGCTCGATCCATGCCGACCTCCGTCTTGTGCTGCCGTGGGTCAATATTATTGGCAATGATCAAATTCATAATCTTGAAGAATGAAGATAAATCTGCCTGCCTAATACTCTTGGAGCCATCGTACATTGGAGCATCTGGACCAACAATCAAGTCTCTGATCTCGTGATCAGCAAGTGTATCGATCTCATCTGTGTAATCTAGTCCCTCGTCCTGAAACATAGCTGCATCACCTGAAGGACCAGACTCTCTAGGCGGCAGGTTTGGATAGGCATCAAGAAGCCTAGGAATACCCAGATATACAGCGAGTCCGTCTGCTGAAAATATAACAGGAGCTCCTCGGACACAGATCCTATATGCCCCTCCATCGTCTGGGCTAGCAGCACCGAGCTCTTTATAGAACTCAGTAACGATCTCAATGAAGGAAACGAGCTCCATTCCTTCTTCTCGCTGATCTAAGATTGGTGCCCAACCACGATCATTGAATACTGATGGGAGGGAATAACCCTCCCATATAAGAGCGACAAAATCAGACAGTTTTTCCTGTTGCTCAAGTAAAACGGTCCGCTCTCGAACTGTTTGGATGGAAGGTTCTCCTGATCTACCACGTTTACGGCCCCGATAAGACATTATTATGATCCTGAAATTTTAAAAATAAAATATACATTCAAGATTAGTGATAAAATCTAATTACGACTAAAAGATTTACAAAATTATATACTAATAGCAATTTAATAAATTAATTGATAGAACATATAATCAATTAAACGATGAAAACAATTTAATAAGCTAATAAAATGTTAATGGAATGAATTTAATAATTAGCGTTCGAACGTCTAAATATATGGTCGAACGGACAATTAATAACGTTCGAACGTGTCGATCAAGTTCGAACGTACAGGTTTACCGTTCGAACGGACTGGTTAATACCGTTCGAACGTAAAACAGATCTAACTCGGCCATGGCTGAGTCAACTCAGTGGCCATGAAAATACTTAAAAATTAATCGATTCCGTGGTTTCTTCGACTAAAAACAAAGTACTCTTCATTTCTAAACATCCTACGATAGATTTATGATATTCTACGGTAATTATTGATGAAAAAATGCAATTTAAAAAAAAAACAAATAAAACCATAAAATTATAAAATAAACGGTAAAATGAGTTTGAAAATACATACCTTTACTTGGGAGGAAAAGTGATTGACGTATGTGCTGATCACGACGGCAGACGGCGGTGAATGTAGTGCGTTTAAACGTTTTCTCGCTTTTTTAAACGGTGGGGACGGCGGCGTGAGAGAAGGAGCTGCCTGCGATAACTTATACGTACATAACCGTTCGAACGTTAATAGTTAAAGTTTGAACGTTAATATAAAACCGTTCGACCGTTACTATTTCACGTTCGAACAGAAGTTTTGTAAGTTTATTAAAAAATATATTAAATGTATACTATATTTATATTCCTATAAATTGTTATAATATATATACTATTATAGTAGATTATATATACTGTAATATATATGTAATATTATAATATATATTATGATAGTAGAATACTTTAAATGAAAGCATAATAACTTATAAAATATTTTTTTATAGTATAATAGTAATATATCATAATACTTTACTATCAAAGTGTTATATATGAGATATTAATATGTATATAGTACCACATAATAGCATGTAGTGCTATATGGTATGAGTTTATACTTAACTAATATATGTCATATTATATATTCCATTATACTTTACCTACTAAAGTTATATATGATATTATACAACATATATATAGAGTATAGCTTACTAATATACTATCATCTTATAAATTTCTCTACACTTTATTATGTGACCTTAGTATATTTGAGGCTATATATATGTGAATATATATTACTAATACATATGATCTTAATAATATATATGATAGTATAGGTCACTACATATATGATAATATATATTACTATATATATATACTATATATTTAGTATAGATTACTATATATATGATAGTATATATTACATTATATATGATAGTATATATAACTAATACATATGATGTTATAGTACTTTTCATTTAATGATGAAAAAAGTTATATTTAAACATAAAGGATATGTGTTCGAACGGTACTCGTAAACCGTTCGAACACATATGTTAACGTTTGAACGTAAAAAAACATTCGAACGGACAAGGCAAATGGCGGGAAAACATCCCGCCAAAAACAAGACAGCTGGATTACCGTTCGAACGTAATTTGTTATAGTTCGAACGGATTATTGCAGTGGTGGGAAAATATCCCGTCAATTAAACTATAGTATCATCTAATATGTCTATATATATTAATGTTGTTCTTTTATTCAAAAGGTGTAATGAAAAAAAAATATAAATAAACATTTACAATACCGTTCGCACAGTTAGAAATTAAAGTTCGAACTGTTAATTTTCGAGCGGTAATAAATCAATAACGTTCGAACACATATGTTAACGTTCAAACGTGAAAATTAGGAGGGAATTTTCTCCCGCTTAATATTTTCACGTTCGAACGGTTAGTAAATAACCGTTCGAACATGAAATGTTCTTAAAAAACACGACAGAACCTCACAATTCTGTTTCTCTCCTCCTGCTGTCGCTCCGTGTGGTCGCCCGAAGATTACCCCTTCGCATATCAGAGGTATTCTTTCTCAAACTAGCCCTTAAGCTCAAAAAAATTGTTCATCTCACTCCATTATTCTCGGATTATTACTTGTAGGATAGTTTGTGGATTATTCTCGGATTATTCTCGGATTATTTCCTTTTCATCTTCAAAAATTCAGGTATTTCTTTTAAAATAGAAATGTATGGTTTGAACTTAATATTTTGCAATGTTAGAAAGTTGTATGCTTTGAGATTGTTGTTTGTGTTTGTTAGAGTTTGGGATTAATGGAGTTTTCGGCGTTGTTGAAGGCGACTGGAATCTGGAATGAATATGTTCGAACGGGTTCGGATTACCGTTCGAACGTATTCATTTTGTTCGAACATAGGTTCTCATAGTTCGAACGGATAATGACATTACATCAATAACGTATACAGAATACGTTAGGTTTGGTATGGTTATAAATTATATGTACTACTAAATCACAAATAATTAGGACCAACTACCATTTAATATTGTTAATTCTAAATAAATAAAATTAATATTCAAATTAAAATACTACTAAATCTTTAAATTAAAATAGAAATAGTTAAGATTTAATAATACTTAAATACTTAAAGATAAATTAATAAAATTAATATTCAAATTAAAATACTACTAAATCTTTAAATTAAAATAGAAATAGTTAAGATTTAATAATACTTAAATACTTAAAGATAAATTAATAAAATTAATATTCAAATTAAAATACTACTAAATCTTTAAATTAAAATATAAATAGTTAAGATTTAATAATACTTAAATTCTTAGAGATAAATTAATAAAATTAATATTCAAATTAAAATGCTTTTAAATCTTTAAATTAAAATAGAAATAGTTAAGATTTAATAATACTTAAATACTTAAATATAAATTAATAAAATTAATATTCAAATTAAAATACTACTAAATCTTTAAATTAAAATATAAATAGTTAAGATTTAATAATACCTACTAATTAAGTTTTTGTTGTATTGTTGTATAAATAATATGTTGTTATTGTTTGACATATATTAGCATATTTTGCATTATTTGTTCATCAAAATAAACCTTAGACCCGTTCGAGAATTATCAATCCGGATGAATGCTTGATTGATAACTCTTGAATTGTCCAGAGTGGACAGTTTGGGATTGTAAGATCATTCTCGCAAACTATAGAACTATATCTGTTGTCGTCCAACATTATGATTTTGGTAGATTCATCCATTGTTCTCTGGATATGCAGTTTCGGTGATGGTGCAACGACGTGTTAATCGTCAGTGCACACAACCAAACGAGCATATTTGGAGAACTATGGGGAGATGCTGCCGAAATTTTGTTGGACGTGACAGATAATAGATCATAGGTTGGCGACTATGATCTTACAATACCGAACGGGATAGGACCAACTACCCGGTGAAAGGTGGCAAACTCATTAATTGGTACATGATACATAGTTGTTTGCTGATGCATTACAATATTGTTTGTAATGAATATAGTCAGCATGGATAAGAGTTGGATGAGAGTTAGCGATCGATTGGGTCAGAATTACAATGTATATGCTGAAGGTGTTAAGAAATTCTTGGAGTTTGCATTGGGTACATGTGATAGTGATGGGCGTATTATATGCCCATGCAGAGAATGCAGGAATTTGCGTTCTCATAAGATAGACTTGGTGAGAGAGCATCTGTTTGTCAAAGGTATTGATAAGGGTTATACTGATTGGGTCTTACACGGTGAACCATATCCAACTTCATTTGAAGCTCCACATGAAGAAGAAGAGATCGATGAAGATGTACAACCAGAGATTGTTGGAGATGATTACGATGAGGATATGGAGGAAATGTTAGGTGACATCGGTGCGGGAATGTTTATGAATGAAGGTGACACGGACACATCAAGCTCAAATGATGGGGGCCATAACACTTTTGCACGCTTGTGGAATGATTCACAGCGTGAGCTATATCCAGGATGCAGAAGACATAGTAAGTTGTCGTTTACCGTAAGATTGCTTCACATAAAATCAATGTGTCGATTATCTATTAAGGCAGTCAATATGTTACTTGAGCTGTTTAAAGAGGCACTGCCGACAGACAATACTTTACCTCGTAACTTCTATGAAGCAAAAAAGTTGAAACGAGGACTCGGATTTGATTACAACGTAATACATGCATGTAAGAATGACTGCATATTATTTTGGCGAGAGAATGAGCAGTTGAACGAGTGTCCTATATGCCACGAGTCAAGATGGACATCGAACAAGGCAAATGTTTCGCAAAAGGTCATACGCCACTTTCCATTGATACCTAGATTACAACGATTATTTATGTCACGCGCAACAGCTGTAGATATGACATGGTACTCATCAGACAGAGTAAGGAACGATAATATTTTGTCACATCCTGCTGACTCCCAGGTGTGGAAGGAATTTGATCAGGAACACCCATGGTTTGCTGAAGAACCGCGTAACGTAAGACTTGGGTTGGCAACAGATGGATTTAATCCTTTTGGGAACATGAGTACTAGTCATAGTACTTGGCCAGTTGTACTTATGCTGTATAATCTACCACCGTGGAAGTGTATGAAAGATCTATATTTCATGATGAGTTTGCTCATCCCAGGTCCGAGGTCACCGGAAATGATATAGACATACACTTACAGGCATTGATTGCAGAATTGAAAGATTTGTGGGAGAATGGGGTTGTCACATTTGATTCGTCAACAGACAAGTCGTTCAAGATGCATGATGCGATGTTGTGGACAATAAATGATTTTCCAGCTTATGGGAATTTGTCAGGTTGGAGTACTAAGGGGAAAATGGCATGTCCAACTTGTAACAAATATACCAAATCTGAATGGCTTACGTACGGGAGGAAATTATGTTTCATGGGTCATCGTCGATTTTTACCTGGTGACCATAGATGGCGTGGAAATTCTAGAATGTTTGATGGAACTGTTGAATGGGGCCAACCTCCACCATATTTGTCTGGCGAAGATGTACTTGCACAATTTATAAATGTTGGTTGTAATGAATTTGGTAAAAAACAACGAAAGAGAAAACGAGCTACTAATGAGTTGAATTGGACAAAGAAGAGTATATTTTTCGAACTCCCGTACTGGTCGAAGTTAAAATTGCGACATAGCCTTGATGTTATGCATATTGAAAAAAATATTTGCGAATCCGTATTGGGAACATTGATGTCAATTGAAGGAAAAACAAAGGATACAATAAACTCAAGGAAGGATTTGAAGCGGTTGGGAATAAGATGGGAAATGCAGTTGCAAGAAAATGGTTCGTCTGTCTACATGCCGATTGGGTGGTATACATTGTCAAGGAATGAAAGGGTTACATTTTGTGAGTGGCTAATGAAGATCAAATTACCGGACGGTTATGCCTCGAATCTAACAAGGTGTGTGAGAACAAATGATTGGAAAATAACTGGATTAAAAATTCATGATTGTCATGTTTTCTTACAGCATATCTTGCCTATTGGTATCCGTGGATACTTGACCAGAGATGTGCGCGTGGCTTTGACTGAGTTGGGTGCATTTTTTAAAGACTTATGTGCTAGGACGTTGAATGTAGAAGCTTTGGATCGAATGGAACGAGAAATTGTCATAATATTGTGTAAGCTAGAAAATATTTATCCATCGTCATTCTTCGATGTCATGGTTCACCTAGCCGTTCATTTGCCACGTGAGGCTCGACTTGCAGGACCAGTTCAATATAGATGGATGTATCCCATTGAACGATTTCTTGGAAAGTTGAAACGTACAGTGGGTAACAAGGCCCGTCCAGAAGGATCAATTGCAGAAGCATATATTGACGATGAGTGGCATACCTTCTGTTCCAAATATTTCCATGGAGTTGACACTCGGTTTGATCGGCCAGAAAGAAACTTTGACGTTGACCGAGCAAGACAACGGAATATATTTTCTGTGTTTTCCCAACAAGTTTGTTCAATTAGTGCAGTGCGTGGTTATGACTTGTGTGGAAGAGAGTTCGAGAAAGCTCAGTGGTACGTGCTGAACAATTGCCCTGAGATAGAGAACTACTTGAAGTAAGTTATAACTTTTTCTTAATTTAAATTGCCTCATTAAATACAAAATATAAAATATTTGTGGTAATCATCAATTTCAGTGATCATATTAACGTGCTCAAGGAACTAGGAGTAAATGATATAAACCAAAAACATGAAGAGGAGTTCCCGAGATGGTTTGAAGAACGGGTAATGAAATTACATATGCGTTACTCAATAACAAATGAAAAATTATTAATTTCAACTTTGATATAGTATATGCTTTACTCAATATGTAGGTTGTACAATTGCATGTGAATAATCCAAATGATATATCTGATGAACTGTATGCATTGGCGCGTGGCCCATCGATACGGGTTGCTCGATTTTCTGCATGTATTTCTCGCGGAAGTAGGTATCACACACTGGATCGAGATTGTTATAGGAAAACCCAAAATAGTGGTGTCCTAGTCGAAGGAAGTCATGATGGAGAAAATATTGATTTCTATGGGTTATTGTCGATATAATTGGAATAAAATATTTGGGAGAGCTTGCGGTGTATCTGTTTAAGTGTGATTGGTGGGATTTAAGCAATCCTCGTACTGGAGTCCGTGATGATGAATATTTTTTGAGCGTTAATACATCAAAAAAATGGTATGAAGATGATCCTTTTATTTTGACTTCTCAAGCATCTCAAGTATTCTACTTAGATGACCCGAAGTTAGGAAATCAATGGCGAGTAGGTCAAAAATATTCTCCAAGAAATATATAGGCGGAAGGACAAGATGAAGAAGAAGATGACTCTTCTACTCAAGAAGCATACCAAGAGAGTCAACCCGCCTTAAATTTGTTTGTGGATTTGAGCCAGTATGAGATGATTCCATTAAATAGAGAAGATATTGAGGCTGAAATTGTTGATGCGACAGTTGAGGAAAATGTTGAATCATCTGAAGTATCTACAGATGATGAGAGCGAATTGTCAAATGAAACTGATATAGATTCTGATTGACCAATTATGTGTTAACATTACACTTGATGACGAATATTTTACTATTGAATGTATCAGTAGTTTGAAATTATGCCGCCAAAGAGGAAGGAAGTTCGCAACCCATCTCCACCTGTTCCTAGCTCTCCTTCATTGTCACCATTAGAGATTGATTTTACAGAACAAGGTAAAAATCTAATACTCATAAAAGTTATTAATTAAGGTCCTATAATAGAGATATAAATGAAATTGATTACAATGTTATATTTTATAGAATCTACAGTACAATCTCGTCAAGGTCGAGGCACCACTAGAGGGGTGACGTTGGAAAAATATCGGAAGGTGGGTAAGATCAAGGTTAACATTCCTGACGAACATACTGGGGGCGAAGGACAACCATCAGCTTGGCTTGCATCACATGTGGGTACTCTTACACGAACTTACGCACCTTTGGCAACGACTTCATGGAAGAAAGTCCCCCAAGATGTTAAAGAGCTTATCAAGAAGCGTTGTTTGGTAATGTTTAAAACATTGATTTAGTAGAATAAATTTCTATATTTTACTTAAATTTAGAATATTATAAATGATAATGTGTTTGTGACTATTTTTTTAAGGATGATTTCGAATTAAATTTTGGTCGGAGAGAGGAGCGTAAGACTGTGGAAGAGCTTATGGGTAATGCATTCCGTAAATATAAGGCGAGGTGTCATGAATATTATAATAAGTTTGAGAAGAAGGAAGATGCACGCCAACATCCTTTCCAGGATGTCTGACCTTCTGAGTGGGAAAAACTTTGTGACATGTTTGAGGATCCATCATATCAGGTATAATGAAATTTAATTATTTTACTTGTCCTATCTGTTATTTCGCTTCATCATATTTTCAATTTCTTTGCAGGAGTGAAGTTCTATAAACAAAACAAATAGATCAAAATTGAAGATTAATCATCATGCAGGCTCAAGATCTTTCCATCGCCTTTCTAAGAAATTGGTATTGCTATTTTTTTTTATTGGATATAGTTAATTATTTGGATGAATCATAATGACTTTATATCTTAACACATTTATTGTAGTAAGATTTAGATACTAATTATGATCTGACAAAATTATATGCTGCATCGCACACTGATCGTAATGGAGAGTGGACTCATCCTGATGCCCATGAAAATTATGTAAGTTTTATAACCTGTTTTAATTAAATATATTAGAATATTTATGACGATATTAATTCTTTATCTTATATATGGCTAGGATAAAATGATTGCCCTACGTGCTGAATCTGCATCAGATCAAAATTCCCCAACAAGTGATATTGAGATTTTTACACAAGTCCTGGGTCAACGTTCAGGATATTTGAGGGGTTTGGGTCGTTGTGTAAAGCCTGGTCCCTCTTCCTCTTCTTCTGGGAATGCATCTATGACTTCTATAGCGCTAGAGAATGCGAATTCCAGAATCGAAGAATTGACTGCAAGACAGCATGAGTTAGAGGCTCAATTGGCAAAACAAGCAGATATGGAGATGCGCCTCAAACAACATGAAGAACAACAAGAAGAGTTCAGAAGACAGATGCAACTCCAAATGCAGCAGCTTATGCAACAGTACAGGCCTCCAAGCAACTGATGGATTTTGGGATTATCTATTTATGTACGAACAATGCCCGTCTCGACTGTTATTTATTTAGTTTACGCTTATTTTAACACTTTTGTGAGTGTTAAACAGTTTCTAATGTATTTTTTCAAATAGTATGAATGTCTATTTGGTTTTCTATTATTGATTTAAATTAAAGAGATATCGTTCGAACGAACGTAAAACGTTCGAACTCTATGTAACGACAATAGCGTTCGAACGTAAACGTAATGTTCGAACGAAATTTATGTTCGTAGAGTTCAAACGAACGTAAAACGTTCAAACTCTATGTAACGACAATAGTGTTCGAACGTAAACGTAATGTTCGAACGAAATTTATGTTCGTAGAGTTCGAACGATCACACAACGTTCGAACGTAAATAATTTCAGTCGTGTTCGAACATAGCCTATACCGTTCGAACCCATATACTGTTCGACCTGACCATTTAACGTTCGAACACAAAGACAATTCATAACGTTCGAACGAATTCATGTGTGTTCGAACATATTTCGAAATCGTTCAAACACGTCACTACTGTTCGAACTTAAAATTTTTTCCGTTCGAACCATTTTCTAGGACGAATTTAAACCGTGACAAAAAAAATTTTCGTTCGAACGTGTTCGAACGGTTTCCTTCAATTTCGTCCCAAAAGAAATTTTTTAGGACGAAATGGTGATTTTCGTCCCAAAATACCTTTTGGCACAGTGATATTGGAACGACTTTGGGACGAATTTTTTTCGTCCCAAAAATTTTTTTGGGACAAAATTGGGGTCTTTGGGGACGAAAATTTTCGTCCCAAAAGACCCTTTCTGTTGTAGTGAGAGTATAATTTTATTTAGAAAAAATCTATTTACCATTCTTTACCTCACACATTAATATTGAAGATGATAAGTAATATTTATCCTTATATATATTTACCATTCTTTACGTCACACATTAATATTGAAGATGATAAGTAATATTTATCTTTTAAGACTTCCCTGGGAAACAAACAGATGAATGAGTGAATTAGATAGTAAAATCGGAGTATAGCAGGAAAAGTCACGGTGTAGAGACACTGTAATCGGGAGGGTACGAGTAGACAGAGAGCATAGAGGTTTGGCCCTTTTATGTGGGAAACTCGCTTTGCGTCACGTAGAAAGACCCGGTCGTCTCAAATATCTATTTGAGATTTATATTTAACATTACTCCTATTCCTCGTTTGTTCTAAGAGATGCAAATCAGGCTTTAGTTATCCGTCTCTATTATAAAATATTGGTGGTTTGGGGTTGAAACGTTATAGTAAACAAAAATCTTTATAAAAAATTGAATCCCACTTTTAAAGAATGTTAATTCTTTTTTTAAGGAGACCCACATTTTATAAAAGACATGTACGAAATTTATCTATTTAAAACTTACATCTATAATTACTTTTAATTGTTTGTCTCTGTCAGATATTGGTGCTTTGAGGTTGAAACGGTACAATTTACTGTACGTGTAGTGCTAGATTTTGAATGATTTAATTGGATCGCAAAGTCGATTCAAGATTGAAGATTTTATGAATTGGAATGTTGGAATACACGTTGTTGTTGCTGGAGTGGATGTAATAAATTTATCGGCCTGGCTCAATGCTCATGAAGAATCGACTAGCGATGATGGAGCGGAGGGAATTTAAGTGAGCAAGAAACTCTTGAAAAATGACCCTTTTTGGATGTTAGAAGTATCTCATATCATTTATAATAAGTGTTTTCCTAATATTATTAGAGTAATACCTTATAACGTATTTTTTTCTTATTTTCGTTCTATTATATAACATATTATATTTTTATCATCCTCAAATTATTTTTAATTTTTGAAATAAGTTAAGATTAAAAGTTTATGGCTAATACCATTAATATATGATCATTACATACATTATTAGTTGGAAGCCGGCAATTATGACAAATGAACGTGTATGACCAGAGAATTGGAATTTTCAACATCTAATTGACCGCAGTACTGCTTGTACGTTACAAATACAGAAGCAACACAAATTTCCAGATTGGTATCTTTAACGTTCAGCGCAAGTCCATCCTTCTTATTCTCCATAAAGCCTAATCATATTGGTTCCTTGATTTGCAGAGGAACAACGAAGATCATGTGTTATTCAAAACGACTTTTATTGCTCGGCATCCTTCTGATCTTACTTTTTGTTACATCCAAGGCTCAGCCGTACTGTTTTCCAACTGGTAACTGTTGAAGTCCCTGCCCCAAGCAAGCAGTCAACAATGACTGCTTGCTTCTCAACCTCCAGCGTCCAGCGCCCAGCGCCTAGCGCCCAACTGTCTATTGAATGCATATTAAATGCATTCACACGGTAATGCTTCGCTTATAAATTGAAGCTCCATGCGAGAGCTTCTGAGACACCCAAGGAAGAGAAGAGAAAAGAGAGAGAGCCTGGAGAGCTCGGAGAGAAAAAAAAAAAAGAGAGTTGAGTTGAGTGGAGTGTAATCCTCCTCCTCTGTAATATTTTCTTGTGTACCACTATTTAATAGTGAAGCTCTTTTCTGTGGATGTAGGCAGTTGCCGAACCACGTTAAATTCTTGGTGTCACTGAGTGCGTAGAGTGTACTTTTTATTACCGTTTTTATCCCTTCCGCTGTGCTGATTTCCCCAACAATAACTACACCAGCAACAGTACCTACAGGGCAAACCTCGTTGGCCTCCTGGCTTCCATGTCTTCCAACACGACGATCGATTACTTATTTTACAATTTCACTGCCGGAAAAAACGACGACAAAGTGAACGCAATTGCAATTTGTGGAGGATACGTTACGCCGGAGGGATGCCGTAGTTGTATCAATTCCACAACTCAAGAACTCCTACAGTCTTGTCCCAACCAGAAGGAGGCAATCCAATGGTCCATTGACTGTACTGTACGATACTCAAACAGATCTATATTTGGCGTTATGGAAGTCCAGCCTATGAGAGCTTCTTATAACGTACAAAACCCATCCGACCCAGAAGGGTTCTACAAGGTGCTAAGACCCCTGCTAGATAGGCTTAGAAATAGCGCCGCACTTGGAAATTCTACTCGTAAGTTCGCTCTGGGAAGCGTGGCTGCCCCAAACTTCCAAACAATCCATTCACATTTGCAGTGTACTCCTGATTTGAACTCGCTGGACTGCAACAACTGCCTGCAACAGTTATTTCAATATACGTCAACTTGTTGTGATGGCCAAAAGGTGGGAGGAATATTCCTAACACCAAGTTGTTATTTAAGGTATGAGATATACAGTTTCTATGACCCTGCAGCTGAGTCACCACCTCCGTCGCTTCCGCCACCGCCTATAACGCAGCCAGTTTCTCCCCCACCACTACAACTGCTTCCACCCACACAAGGTACGCATGGTAAGCGACCTTTTCGTTCTGTTTTGGTTCTACAAGGTATATAAATCCTACTGTGCCAACGTTTTATCAGTTATGGACCGTAAAGGAATTTTGAGGGAAGAATATTACATATAAATTAGAATTTCGATTGGCGATTAGAAAATTATTATTTGTAATCGTAGGTATATATCTTTAACTTTACCACATTCACCTCCCGAAATGAGCTGTCTTTATGCAGCACTGTATTTCTTGTCTAAATAAACTTTATTCCACAAAGAGAGAGAGTCATACTTGTGGGTGTAAACGAATGGTCCCCTGGGCGGTGCCGTCTCGGCGTCTCTCCAGCTGAAATTTTGAAACTACCTTTCAAGTATGTACCCTCTAAACGCGTTAGGAAGTAAGAGAAAAGAAACTACGCCGCACCGCTGCAGTATACTGCTGAGCAAATTTTTTTTTTTTTTTTTTTTTTTTTTTATAATTAAAGTGACCTCTTATAAAGAGCCTCTGCCATGCGGAGCAGAGATGCCGTGTGGTCCATATCTATATTTTAGAATATAAAATTATATAATTCAGTTCATCGCTTTTTATTCATTTGGCCTTTCAAATGATATTAAGTATTTACGTATAAGTTAATTTTAAAATTTATTTCTAACTCCACATCTCATCCGCCTAAAATCAAAAAAATCATTTATATAAAATTTTAATTTACAAGTGTCATGTAAGTCCTTTGAAATACAGTAGAACTACTTAAATGAAAAAAATCTCTGTTTTTAGAGTAATTAATCTTCTTGTATTATAGAATTTGTACGAAACTTTTACACTCTAAACTTATATTTAATATTATTATTTAAAGTAAGTATTCAACGCATTGAATTAATAAATTAAATAAGAGTTTGATCAAAAAGTGAGAAAATTGTTAAAATATTAATTAAATAATTAAGCTTCTTTTCCCACCAACTCATGCAAATATTAGAGACATTTATTTATTTTCAATGAAAACCAACAATAATAATTCAAAGTACTTAGAGATATGAACACTACAACAGAATGTGTGTTTTGTGACAGAGAAAACTGTCACAAAAAAATGGCAAACCGTCACTAAACATATTTGGTGACGGTTTGAAACCGTCACCATGACCGTCACCTAAAGTGCGTCACAGAAAAAATTTGGTGACGGTTTACTGTTCAACCGTCACAAAAAATATTTTTAGTGACGGTTAGAAGTGTTCCGTTCGGTACAACGTTCGAACGTTCCTTTTTTTGTGACGGTTATGAACTGTCACAGAAAATCACGTTTGGACGTAAAATCAAACGTTTGGACGTTATACCCGACCGATTGGCATTCGAATGAGAGAAGTTGATGTTCGTTGGATATTATGTTCGAACGTATCAAATTTACGTTCGAATGTTAATGCGTTCGAATGTTAATTACATTAAACGTTCGAATATTTGTTCGAACGTAAACGTAAATGTTCAAACGTAGCGCGTTTAATGTTCGGACTTTATTTCGAATGTAAACGAAGGAGCGTCCGAATGCAAGTTCTTTGTTCGAACGTTAGTCGCTTTACCGTTCGAACGGTTTGTTCGTTTTAGCGTGAGTACGTTCGAACGTATAGTTTAACGTTTGAACGATTCAATTGTATTTACGTTCGAACGTTTGTTAC